>CM060844.1:31732500-31765000 GCA_030762175.1 Metallyticus violacea | reverse complement strand
CGGGCATATAAAAAGACAATTTGGCTGAAATATGATGAAAGAGAGGACATTAGAGTGCCTGATAGCAAAACAGGCTTTAAGTGTCTGTGAAACGTGAGTAATAGGGAATAATAAGAAATAAGGACTGGAGGTAACACAAATAAGATTTTTAAAGAAGGTTGTTGAAAGAATTGATCCTTTGATGTTCCCTAGGCTTATTACCATAGAAACGGTGAAACGTAGATGGAAAGAACATTTCCTCGGCACAGGTCACTAAGAGCTAATTCATATAAGGGAAGAAGATATGTATGTATAGCTTTTTGTTTCAAAATAAAATTTATTTTGTGCTGGAGAATGAAACTATCAAAATTATCGAATGGTTCGATTATGCGTTACCTCTCTAGGAGTCCAAAATGTTTAAAACTGTTGACTTCTTTTGAATATTTTAATTCTGATTACTATTTTGGTGCTTGCAAATTATGATCCCAAGCAAATCCACATGCCACACAGTCAATGTACAACGCATTCTTTCTATAATATGGCTCAAAAAATGAAAGCAAATTCTTTTAAATTCCCTTCTCGTGGTTTTAAAATGATATACAATAAATATTTTCCTATTAATCCCACGAAAACGAAAAATTGAAAGTTGTGAATGTATTGCAGGCAGCATTGTAGTGAGAAACCTTTGAATCTGGCAGATTTTCAGAGTTTAAGAACTGCTATGTTTTGAAGGACATTTCTGTAAATCTAAAAATTCTCTCAATTTTAAGTGATATAAGAGAAGCTTAAGAGTATGGGTTCGGTGAGGAAATATATCCTCTTCGATAACACTCGTGTCAAAGCTTCCAAATCGCAGAATTCTCACCATTTTTCACTTGTTTGGTCAATTTTTTCCAATTGTTCTCTAGAATTGACAGAAATGTTCCGGACATAATGATCGAAATTCTTTTTGTCATATTTTACTTGTTGATGCACAGAATTAATGCTTTCAAAACATTTCATTTCACTCCTTGAAGATGAAAACTGCTCTGAACACGTTTAAAATGCTCTTAGGTCAGGATCATTTAACATATCTTGAGATGTTACAATTCTAGTAACACTTGCCGTATAAAAACTGCCAGTAATATTTTTCATAACATCAAATTGGTCTCGATGAAAAATGCATTCACAGATCCTAGCGCAAAGGATCGTCTTCGGGTATGCAGTTTCACAGACATCTCATATTTCTGAAGATGATATCGTAACTTTAATACGATTTGGTAAACCTTAAGACATTTTTTTCGCATTGGAATTCTCTCGTTCTATTCAGAGCGTGGGCCAAACGTGTATTATGGAGTGGAAGTTGTGTCAGAAACATTTGACTTCAACTTCAAGCTCTGAATTTAATAGAATTACAAGGTCTTCCGAAAATCGTGAACGATTACAATAAAAAATATAATATAATCTTTTAGTTTACAGCTTTGTAAAACAATTTTTGTCACATCTCCATGATTTAATATATTTCAGAAAATATAAATTTTATCATAATTCCATGTTCTATTTATGAGTTAATTATTTTTTTTAAAGAATTTTGATAGACAATAAAAATATTAAATGGTGGATATTTGTTCATAATAACTACCTTCTGTGGGCCTGATAGCAAAAATACGATATTATTAAAAAACTTATTATTTTACTACTAACTAAACAGTTTTGAAGAATATGGTCATCATGCTTTATTAAAATAAAGATAACATTTTAAATTTTTTTCTTATTGTATTGAACTCTTTATATAACATCATAAGTATGCTGTTTCTCTATGTTTCATACTGCTTTTAACATTTGTTTATCTTCGTTGTATAACATCATTTGTTTAATGTTCTAATTCTGTTAATTGCATCTAGGCATTTCATTGTATTCTCAATGGAAAACTCTCCCCAGAGATGCATATGCACTAACATGGACATATTGCTTTAATGTATTCAGTAATTTAGAAAGTAACAATTTATATGCTGAAAATTTTAGATTTATCATGTTATTAATCAATATCCACTTATCCTGATCAAAAATTTAAGAACTATGTACTTTTATTTCCGATTCTTTATTCCAAATTATAGGAGTTACCTATGACATAACTTCTAAATCAATTCAATTATCTATTCCCAGGATATTTCTCGGTTTCCATTAACATGGTGATTGATGTAATAAAAGTTGGGGGGACTAGGCAAATTTTAACTCCGGCAATCAAATAAACTTTGATTGGTTTGAGCGAGGCAAGATACAAATGAAACATTACTTAAGGGAAAAACAAAGCAAACAAAAATAAAAGTTATGCATTAGACTGCGGCGGTATTTGTAATATTTACGATTTGGGCTTGGACTCCTTGGAGATTTGTGAGTTAATTAATTTGGTTAAGATAATATGAATTGCGTGTTTACAAGGGGATTATCGAAGTTCATAAATCGATTGGTACCTCAGGGGTAAATGGTCAGTACCGCAGTCTTGTAATGTTTAGTCCTCGGCTGTCAGTTCAGTTTACCAATGAGATACACTGTCTCAGGGAAAGGAGATAATAAACCAGCAATAATAAAATAACACTCGTGATCCCAATTTTCATTTATTAACACAATGTCATAAATATAGTTCCTATCAGGTCACGATAGAATCTTGAAAAACATTTCCGTTTATCGAACTGATTCATTGGGAGTTCCTTCACACCATTTTATTTTCACATCAACTGTCTTCACTTCAACTCTACCTGACTTAACTGAACGACTGACGGACTTCTATAACTTATGTAACTTGTCTAGCTGATAAATTCCCGTGACAGTGTAACTTTTGACTCTTCCTGTTCCGCTCTTTCGCTTTTTCTTACACTTCTCCTACTTACTTCTCTCAACTAACAACTAAAAACACTTCTATAGTCCATTACAACTGCCTCCAGATATCGCTTTCTCTGCATAGTGGGCAGATTCTTTCCCCGAGAGCATTAACTGTTTTATATTCTTTCCAAGCCCCTAATCTGAACTATGCGAGATTACTTCTTTCTGCTCTCCCACAGACAGCTAGATAATGCCCCCTCCCCCACAGCGGATGTATTTGAGCCTGCAGGTTAAGTGATGCTTTTTCTGTGCATTGTGTTGCAATATTTTGCCTTTCTATATCTCGGAAATGACTGTTGACTATCTTTCAGCTGGTGAGGGTAATGTCCTCTCCCCTTAATCAAATATACCCAGTCTAATTTTGTCTAAGTCTTTCCTTATTTTTAATACCCAACCTATATCCCAACCTTCACTTATTTGCTCCCTCAGACAAACTGCTTGAAGAAGTTCTTGACTCCGTATTATTCTTAACTATTGCTTAATTGTTCTTATTTTTAAATTTACACTTTCGTTAAATTTACCAAACTCTTTAATAACCCCATAATTTTCTGTACCCTGCCTACTTGTAGCATCCGGTTTAGAGACTGCGTTTGTATCTATTTCAATTGCTCAGTATTTTCCCACACCTTACGTCATATCTAATTACCTCAATCAGCATGTTAAGGAAAGTCAAGAAATATCACTGGATTGTATAACCGAATAGATTTAGAATATGTGTCATAGTTAATTTCTTTCATTAAAAATAAGTTATCAAACACAAATTTACATCTCTTAAACGCCCATGATATGTGGATATTGATTAGTATGGGATAACGGTGATGATATATTTCAAATTTCCAGCACATCAATTGTTAATTCCTAAATAATTGAATATTATGCGTATAATATTCAAGACTTGAGGATTTGTCAGGATTTGAGCTTTTCTAAGCTCAAATCCTCCGCCATGCCGCACAGTATCAACCCACCTGGCCTGTGGGTTGATACTACCAAATCTATTATCTACAACTGAAATATGGAGTAGGAGAACGGAAATTTCTTGAAAGCGTAATACTCATCCCAGTAATCGTCTAAGTGACTAGGTGAGTCCTCTGAAAACCTAAAGTCAGAATGGGTGACCTCAGGATGGTTGAACCTGGGAACTACGGAATGCGTGTTTTTCCCTGAACCATACCGTGCGTTTATATAACTGAAACTTGGACAGTGCATACACTGCTCAAAACAAGTAGAGGGACAAAGCTTTGAACATGTGTATTGCTGTCATAGTTGGGTTTAGCATTTTTTTTACACAAAGTTTAAATCTTTATTTTAACAGCTGTGTTTACTTCTCATTTCACACAAGGATGCTGTACGCCGAAATTACAGACAGTGTTGTAAACTGAGGTGGTGTTGGAAACTGATATCTAGTACCTGTTCACCTTCGCACTCTTTTTTACATTTACGTAGACTACTTGAGCGGTCTCATTGTTGCAGGAACGTTACACTGTTAGGCTGCTGAGGGTATGCAAGCGCTTCACTGAAACAGGTACATACCAGGAAACCAGACCAGGGCCGAAGACCAGAGAAGACCGATTGTGCTCTTCGGCAATGGAAAGCTACTGGTCGGAACTGTAAGAATGATCTGAGGGCAGCAACTATTGCACATATCAGTGACCAAAAAATAAGAAACAGACTTAGAGAAGCAGGTTCAAGACCACGAAGACCTAAAGCTTCGAGAGTAACGCCTGCTCACAAGAGAGCCCGACAGAAATTTTCTCAGGAACACAAGAACTGGCAGCTGTTTATAGAGAACCTCGCTTTCGTTTAACGCAGTGTGATGAACGTCTGCGTGTGCATCGTCGCCGTGTGAATGTTTTACAGCAACACCAGTTCAGGAAAGGGACAGATTCGGTGATTGGTCAGTGATGGTGTGGGGTGGCGTCACTATAGTTAGCCGAACAGACCTTATAGTGACCAGAAAACGATTTAATACCGCCAGGAACATTGCTGAAATGGCATTAGATGTTATGCCTATTGCAGTCGGAATGAGGTCCCAGTTTGTTTTGCAGCAAGACAAGCTAGAGTGCATACAATAAAAGCCACCAGGGTCACCCTACAGGAACTCCAGATTCAAACAATGGACTGGCCTGTTAGTAGTTCTGTCCTTAACTCAATTAGGCATTCCGACAGTACAACATCCCACAAGAGGAGGTGCATAGACTGATCAGGAATTTGCCTTGAAGAAGTGAGACAGTAATTTAGGCACATGGTCATACCATGTACTGAAGTGTTCCTTTATGTGCAAAATTGAAATATATGAAGAGGTTTCTGTTTTATTTTTCAACATTGTAACGTTGGCTTACAGCACCCTTATGTGAAATGAGAAATAAACAAAGATAAAGATTTAAACTTTCTGTAACCAAATATTTACCACCCTAAACTGAACTACGGCAGCAATACATATGTTCAAACTTTTGTCCCTCTAATTGTTTTGAACAGTTTATTTTAGATTAGTGCAAGAAAGCAGAAACTCTGTTACAATCGGAAAAAAGAATTAATAATAAAGTAAAAGACAATGAACTAAGACAAATATGGCATTTATGAAGAACAGCAACTTCATGAACAAGGCATATGAAATGCATGAGCAAAACGTTTGAGAAAGGCATCACTTAAATAACTGGAGACCTCAAAAGAAGAACGAAGCTATTATTTTAGCATTTAAAAGCAATTTTAGCAGTACACAATAAACTATTGCTACTTTAGAAGCAGCTCTTCAGAAATTTTACTGTGTACTTTTAGATCTTTTCGATGTAAATAAAAAGAATTAAAATTATTTCCTTAGATGAGTACTGTAAACTAAAGGGTTTAATCTAAGCTGAGAAATAAACATCTAATTAAAACCGCCCCTAGGTCCCTGTTAGTGAGAAATGAGATTGATAACAGGATATCACTTGCAGTTTGGGATTTGGCTTTATCGTCATAATACAGGGTGTATACAAATGATTATGCGGTTTTAACACTTCTATTTTTTCTCGGTGGTATACAATATAATTTTGAATCATAACTTAAATGGAAAAAAAACTGTGAAAGTTACCATAACACAATTTACATGTGCTCAGTATGCGATCAATTTGTGACACAGTATACATCCAGCCGATAATTCATTTATTGCTACACTGGTGTTGTGTCTGGTGTACCCGATCTAATTGTTGCAGTAATACTCCGTCTCAACTCAGATAGGTCTGCAGGTACCGGTGGCAGATGTACACCATTTTTATGTACCCCACTATAAAAGTTTACAGGGATGTCAGATCTGGGGACCTCGGAGACCAACGGAGAAAAGTCCAGGCGTCCGGACCACGATAACCAATCCAACAATGGGGGAAATTTGCCTTTATGTAGGGGCCTTTAACAATTTCAGACGATACGCTCTCTGTTGGAGATGTTTTCATTGTTGGAATTGTTAGTTCTCTAGTCTCCCGCCCCACAGATTTTAGAACTGCCCCGCGAAATGGCCAAATCTTCGCCTATACGCTCCCTGGACTGGATTATGTTTCGCGATTTTCAAGATATTAAAGTACGCTAGTTGTCTTATTTGGTTATTTCGTTACCGTGGCTACAAAACAAACTCTACGCATGTGGAATTGAAACTTCCACAGTTACTCTTTAATTTAAGTTATAATTAAAAATTATATTGTTCACAGCAGTGAAAAAATATAAGTTTAAAATCGCTATAATCATTTGTGTAAACCCTGCTATATATTAATTTTAAAGCACCTTTGTCTGATCATTTTCTATATGTGATCATAAAGTAAACATACTATATCTTAATTGTATTAAGAATAAACAACCATAGGTTCCAGCTGCTGTTAGTTGACCTAGGGGGGAAATTCATTTGTGAATGGTGACGGTTCTGTAGCCACTTTCCAACCACTGACCTCATCCCATATTCTCAGAGTGAGAACTGAGCAGGTGAAACAAACAATGTAGACACTGTAATTTCTAACTCGCAGTTTACATTTCTCATTCGCCTTTAGAAAATCCTTTCCCTCATATAGAGGAAAAAACTTTCTGGAAATGAATTAAACCGGGATGCAAGAGTACATAATGGAACAGAAGAAGTTTATAACACTCTTTTCAGTACGGTAAAAGTTTCAGCTTGAGAAAAAATCAGGAAGTTACAGGCTTTGGCGAAATTAAAGGGAGCTAATTCAAAGTTGATCAAATTTGAAATTATAAATAAAAATTGGATAACATTAGTGTGGTATTTAGATGTTATGCATTCTGTTATAAACTAAACAAATTGAAGGCAAAATAATTTTACTTCTATTGTCACTTTTTTGTCAGTGGGTATATCCAGTAATTAAGAATTCCTAATGTATTGCCAAATTCACAGCTATAAAAATGATATTGTTCCGTATAAGAGGACACAAAATATGAATTTAGATTTAAAAATATAATATGCATAAACATATCACTATGTTTATTTTATATAAATTATTTATAAATAAAATTAAATAATACAAATATACTCTTGCAAAAAGAAAGATAGTACATATAGTTGGTTGGTTGTTGGTTTGTTTCACTTAAGGACGCTCTTTAACATCTCGGGTCATCAGCATCCCATTCTATTCAGGACATGAAACGGCCGACAAATTTTGCTCAGAAGCCTCTGAGGAACTCTTTGATGTTTGTAAACTGTCTTTGAGAAATTGTTCTTTTGTTCGATTTTTAATTGCTTGAATGTAAATTCATCAATGTTTTCGTGGGTTTGATGTTTGTTCCTTTCATCATAATGAAGAGTAAACAACCACAGGTTCCAGCTGCTGTTAGTTGACCTAGGGGGGTTAATTCATTTGTGCATGGGGACGGAACAGTAGCCACTTTCCAACCACTGACACTCATCCCATATTCTGAGCAGGTGAAACAAACAATGCAGACATTGCAATTTTAGGAAAGAAAATGAAGCAAACTCCTTTATTGCTTTTCGAAATATTTGTCTTTAGAATTTATACACTTTTGTACTCGTTCAAACCAATGCTCGAATTTTTTCCACTCTGAAGTTGGTATCTCAAAAACATTCTTTTTAAAGGCTTCAACAGCTTCTTGTGTTGATGAAAATCGCTCTGCATGCATTATTTTGTTTGATATTCGGAAACAAAAAGAAATAGACTATAAATAATGTGAATACGGACAATGAGACATTAATTCTATGCTTTTCTCCTTCGAATAATCTATTGTTTCACGTGCTGTGTGAGAGCTGGCATTATCATGATGAATGGGTGTGACGTTTTCGGTTGTTTTTCCTGATTTCATCGATGCCTTCTGGCAAACAAGTTGTTGTATATCATTCAGCAATCCATTCAACCCTCTAAAGGAATGGTTGCGACATGTACAGCACAACCTAAAAAAACAAACGATCATTTTCTTGTAAGTGCTTCGAGAACGAATAACTTTTGTGGGATTAGTCATCTTGGAACACCCAAACGGTGGATTGTTGCTTAGTTTCCGGTTCATACGAATATATCCAGTTTCATCACCTGTTACGATATTTTATATGGGTTTTTCAGTTCCTCGGTGAACTTTTGTGAGCATTTCATAACACCAATTAACTATGATGATACAATTAACAAAAAACAAGGATGGTGAAATGAGACCAGTACACCGCGCTTAATGCTAGACACACCAGATACAAAATATAAATCGAACTTTTTCAGCTGCAGAGGTGGAAAGAGAGCTCTGAGAAATTGGCATGGAAAAATATTAGAACAAGGCTAGAGGATATCAGCAGGTAGGAAAACCAGGCAGAATGTAGCACGAAAGTCTCCTTGAGTCTATCGAATGAAATGAAAATAACCTGAGGTAACTATCTATCTATGCTCGTTCAACGGATTAGACGAGGAAGTTGTAAAAAAGAAAAGGACAGCGGATAATTCTGGAAGGAGAATCTGTTCATTTTATGGAAGGGATGAAGAATATTCTCGCCGAATGTATTGAACCCGTGTGAAAAACGTTTTTCCAGAATAAAAGAAGGCAACAAGATTTCATTAGCATTCTGCGACCTGTTTGCGGATCACATTAATTGGTTGAATATGGGCATTTTGCTAGCTAAAGTGCGCGGAGCTAGAAATTTATATCTGTAAATACGTTCATACAATTTGATATTCATTTTTTCTTTATTATTATTGTTTTATATTTTACGTTATTTCTTCGTCTTTCTAATTGAGCATTGCATATATTGGTAGATGATTCATGTATAAAATATATTTGTATTATGTATATAGAATATTATAACAATTAAGATACACCTACTACTACTACTACTACCACCACCACCACCACCACCACCACCCCCGCCCCCACCACCACCCCCACCACCACCCCCACCACCACCCCCACCCGCACCCCCACCACCACCACTTCTACTACTACTACTACTTCATCATTTTACAGTTTATTTAAAAATACTGGTCGTATTATTCTTCTTGGGTTTAAAACAGACGCATACTAGTTTTTTTTATCATGCAAAATTTTTTCCTGAATATAGAGCAATTTTCTGTGCTATATTTCCCATAATGTTGCTAATGACCATATACATATATGTAAATAAAACCATATTTTGTGGGAGTAAAGTTTTTGTTGCAGATCAGTAATTTTCCGCAAAATCCAGTCACAGAAATTCACAATACTTACGTCCTCAAGCGGTTCCAATTTTTAAACTACCACTCCGTATTGTTTTAATAGCTCTATGAACACAACGTAAGACATTTCTTTGGAGAACGTTTTAATGTTATCAAAATTTCTTTTACTAGAACTCATCGTTTTCGGTTATGATTTGACCGTTTATCGATCCTGTTTCTCTAAATCTAAGCACAAATGTCTTTCAGTATCTCTGTATCAAACCGGAACACCTGGAAAAGTTCTATAAATTACCTACCTACTACATTACAATTTTTTTTTTCATGTAAGTGTCACACGCAAATATTCTCTTTTCTAAATCCAATGCGTGCAGTGACATTATACGACACTAAAAGTAAAACGAAACAGAAGATTACATAGCCCATAAAGGAACGAACATCAAACCCACGAAAACATCGATGAATTTACATTCAACAAAGAAAGTAATTAAAAATCGAGCAGAAGAACAATTTCTCAAAGACAGTTTACAAACATCGAAGAACAAAGCTTAGAAACACTTAATAATGCTCCTTACAAAACAATAAAAACAAACAAGAAAAGAATCAAACACAATCTTTCGTGTAAATACCGGCCAAGACTGCCTCGCAGCCTATATATATATATATACAAGATAGGAATCTACAAATGTAAACACTGTGCAATAAGCAAAGCTAAATACATTTATGAGAAAGTCCATCTACTTAAACGCAAAAAGAACAGAATGATAAAAATGATAACAAGTAGTTAGGCTGGATTTGAATGCCAGAGATCATATGAAGCAAATCTTCAGCACCAGTCTTACCAACCAACACTAAATGTAAATCACCAAAATAAAAAATATTAAAGCAATTGTAAACGCACTGAAAGTAAAATATCAATTGTCTTTATGACAGAGTTAATGTGGTCAATCGGTCGAAAGTTGGGATCAGGGCGCGTGGGCGGCTGATGGCTCACTGGAACGCATTTTGTTTCTGCTTTAAGGGTTTATTCCTACCCTTAGGATCGTTACTGACACGGAGTTCCATTCATATTCTAAACGTTAAGCTGGCGGTGCTAGAAGCTGGTCCTTCTCTGCCGTCTGTTAGCCGCTCCGCGAAACAATCTTTTCCGCACTACCAAGTTTAATACTAGATTACGGACCAGTAACTTTGACCCGAATCATGTAAATTGTAACAGAAAAAGAAGGAAATAAAAATGAAGCTTTAAAAGAGTAAAATTTATGTTCCATTTACATGATGTCATTGCGTAAAGGCCTCCAAGGGTGGCCGAGGTCGTTAAGGCGCGGACTTGTGGGCGGGGGGTCTGGGGTTCGAATCCCACCAGGACTGTCCTTCCTGACTGAGGTTTTTACCAGGTTTTTATCAGTCCTCATAAATGGCAAATACCGGGGATGTACTCTAAAATTAGACCTTCCTTAAAAATAAACTCTTTCCCAATATATCATTTGATCTCATGTATCATCAGTGTCCACCGCCTGTGGTGCCTCAGTAGTAAAAACGGGTGTTAAACACTACTAAAAAAATTGCGTAAAGAATGCTAACACTTAGTGTAAACATGAAACTACAGAATGTCATTTGTGTGGTATAGGAAAGACAATACTTTCTGTATATTAATTGTGATCAAACATTTTAAGTTTGTCCTGAATAATTTCATTGTTTATTTTGTCGTGTATGCTTTGTAGCAACGTAATGTGTTAGAAACATAATATAGCAAGTACAATTAACTCTTAAATGCCCAAAGACAAACGTGTGGCACTTGGCTTGAAGCGATTAATCAAACTGAAATTACCATCACGAAAGCTACACCTACTGCCTGTTTACAACAACCTGATTCATTAAACCACTTGTACACGACTCTGCTAGTGATCAAAGCATTTCTAAAGACACCTTGTCATCATGTGAATGCCTCTAGGAATCTCACTATATTGTGAGCAACGCACTCTCCAGCAGCGACAATCAGTTGTTTTGTTAGAAGTATGTTGCTGAATGGCAGGCTAGTAAGTTTCGTTTTAACGTGGGAACTGTTGTATTTCGTTTCGTGTTAATTGAATATAAACAAAAATAATATGATACAAAACTTACATTCTATATCATTTTCTTTGAGAATATTGGAAGACAAATTGGAAATGAAAACTGTGTAGACCAACTTCAAATATATTTTTGAATCAAACTCTGATTTTAAACAAAAGTATACAATGCCCTCTGTAGAGACAAATTTAAACCTGCAGGTTCTAGGCTTTAATCATAATCAGAAGCCAATGGCAACGGATCGGCCACGTCGAAAGAATGCAGGACAATAGGTGCATCTGCAAGATCTCCATGTTGGATCCCCGGATAGGAATAAGGACACCCAGAAGATATCTCTTCAAGGAACATGCAGGTCCAGATTGGTCAAGAGTAGCAAGAGGAAGAGAAAAATGGAAAAATTTCTCGAGAAGCAACTAGTGCAGTGAGAAACGGAGTAACCAAAGAACAAATCAGTCAGAGTGTCTTAAACAGCATACGAACAATTAGCGTGGAATAGCTCACCATATTAGGAAAAGGCGAGCTTTCCCTACTTGTTAGGAGACCTTTGCCCTTAAGGGACACAATAGACTATCTTTATGTTTATCTTATTAGCATACAATTTACACAAAATGAAAGCGCCAAATAACACTCACTTACAGTCTTCCACAAATTAACTGCAAGCTGATATTTGCACATGCATTGTACGGCCTTGAAGACTGGCTTCTCCCATTGTGTAACCGCGCTCGCTGGCATGTAGCTCAAATATCTTCACACGAAGTCTCATACAGAGAGAAATTACGTCCTTCACGTTATACCAGCGGAAGATGGAAAGGAAAACTCTTAATATTTAGCTGAAGTATAAAATAGGAAAGAATGAACGGTTCAGCATGCACTGCAGTATAATTAAGATGGGGGGGTATGGGGAGATCATCAGGCCAGATGGGCATACACGGCCACAACATCGGATCCTTGATTAGGACACAGAAACATGTCTTGGGTGTAAGGTGAGTTGGAAAATCAAAAGCTGATATATTTTCCTATTGATACCTAGTACCGCATGGTTCATTCTCCATTATAAGTATTTTAGAAGCTCCAAATCGAGTTTAGTGTTGCAGATGTAACCCAAACTAAATGCAAAGTAACTGAAATATCTTCCTATTTCTCTATGTCTCTACAATCCGAAATCAGGCCTTGGCCTGCCGCAGCGACCTCTGCTTCCCTTACCTCCGTCTTACGACTTCATTGATAAGGACATTATGCCGATACCCCGCCTGCTTTCTAGATCGAGGGACGCCATCTCTCCATTAGGCAGCTCCCCAGTTATCCTCACCAGGCTGTGGACCCTGTTTCAGACCTTTCTAACTTAGAATATTTCTTAAGTAGGTACAGGGAATCTAATCCGTTTCCTCCCGGCCAGCATACCTAACCACCAGAACAAGGAGGCGGTCGGGAATTGCTTAGTAAAGTAAAAACAATCTTTCAAACGAACTTAATTCTTCAATGTCATATGCTGATATGCATCTTTTCATTACTGAATATTACACCAATAAAGGCATTGCGCATTTTACCAGAAACGGGGAATGCTTTTCATTAAAATTTTCTCATTATAATCGAGCGCCCTTTTCAGACTCTGAAATCACTCGAGTAAGGCATAATGCGAAACAACGTTTGATGCAAGAGTGCTTTCTCTTTTGTTAGACTGTTTCTCATTCTTTAGATGTTCCTCCTTTTAAAGCGATATAGTTTTTTTATATTCTCAGAAAATAGAATAAATTTGATCTCATATCTTTAAAGCTATTTAATTTCAGGAGATGTTTTCTTCCATAAAAGAGAATTCTCTTGTTTAGTGTGTGATGTTAGTAGTGTTTTATCTAAGAAGTATGAAATACTGAGATATCAGCAACAGCCTCGGGCCTGTATTTCTTTGAGGGCAGCAAGTTTGTAGTTAGACGTTGTTACTACACGATACTATAATAATTATAGTGTTCGTATTTTCCACTTCAGTTAAATATCTTCATTACCTATATTTCCATTTCATACTGTTCTTAGCTCTGGAACAGATATTACCTAACAAAATTAAATTCTAAACATAAAGACAAATTTATTTATGCAATGCTAATTTCTGCAATGGATCCAATGTGTGTGTGTGTGTGTGTGTGTGTGTTATAGCGCATCCTAAGTACCTAAAACTATTAATTTACTGAATATTATTGCCAAGTGACGCAAACAATGAACAAAGTGAATGATTAATTTATTTTAAACTTATAAGTTTTTATCAATGCCTATTAATTCCGTCAAATGCATGATTTACCATGCAGAATAAAAATGCCTTCATATGCCAAAGTCATCGTACATTTGGATTTGGTCGTTGGTGCATTTCACTTCTGTGCTGCTTCTTCTTCTTTCTACTTTTTCCATATATTCCTTATATTTTCCAATAAGGGCCCACTTTACGCCCATCTTGTAAAAGAGGTACGATTTGAAAAAGCACAAAGTCGATTTGTACATTTTGCAGAATAGAAAAAAAAATGTAAATGAAATGTAATAAATTGGATGAAAGTAGTTTTATTCAATGTTTATATCCTCATAGCTTGATTCTACATCAGGACAAGGTACTCCAGATTAATTTTTATTTATTTTGTCGTCCCTCGACATCCCCTTTGATTCAATTTCAGTGTTACCTTCTCCATCTATTTTAATTTCTTTTTTACTTATATAGCTAACGATGTTAACTTTCATCTTGACATTCAATTCATAGGCAATACTGCAAGTAGTTCGGATACTTGTCCCTATGGGGATGGACACAGCTAAAGTTTACTATTCTGGAGAACGAAATTCACTATGTCCCACCAACGTACCTCAGGAATTCCTGCAAAAGTCAGTCGAAACTATCCCCAAGAGATTATAGATACTGGTGGACAATTCTAATACATAAGTGGGATTTAATACTGCACAGTCCTATCCAATGCGGTCCCCTTTTATGGCGCCCTTTGCAAAATAAAAAAAATGGTGTAATGACTATGCAGTTTCCTTCTCTTCTCTTTTTCCTTCATCTTCTTTTTATCTGTACATCCTTCTCTTAGTTCCTTTCCGCCTGAAGACTACCATTATTCTTAATTGTTTTATTATTATTCATATTATTATTATATTTATTTGTTTATTTTTACTTTAAAGATTATTACCCTTCTTGTATATGTCTTCTTGTTTTTCTCTAATTCTGCGGGACCTTACAGGGTATCATACGATTTCTGATAGATTTTATCTCCTATTTGCTTTCTATTGTTTATATATTCTTCTTCATTTGACACGATATTTTATTTGTCAAATCAAATCATTCAACACCCTAAAATCATCTTGTTCTCTCATGATGTTCTAAATGCATTTCCCTACAAGTAGCCATTTTTCCTCAGCTCCAATTGAGTGATATTTAGGGCATACAAATGCAACATAATCCGGTGTATCCATCATTTTACAATCCGTTCATGTACTGTCTGCTGGTAATTTAAATGTTTGCAAATATGAGCAATATGGGTCGTTTCCTGTTACATAGTCGGTCCTAGTGGCCTAGTGGTTACCATATATGCCTCCTATACCCAAAATTGCGGGTTCGATCCCGGCCAGGACCGATGGATTTTTTCGGGCGTAAAAATCCTAAGTATGACTTCCTTCGGAAGGGAAGTAAAGCCGTGGGTTCCGTGTCGTACATTTACGGCATAATAAAGAACCTAAAGTGTGAAAGAGAGGCCTCTGAGCAAAATTTGTCGGCCGTTTGACGCCCTAAGTTGAATGGGACGCTGGTGACCTGAGATGTTAAAGAGCGTCTATAAATAAAATCAATCAAAAAAATCAATCAATCCTGTATCGTAATGTATTAATCCCTTACTGGGTAAATATGTTTGAAATGTAATCTTTCCTTTATGGATGGAAAGATTTCATACACTCTTCTACATTTTTTTTTTATTTCATCCCATTCTTTTTGCTATATTTGAATAACTTTTCTTTTATTTCCACATACTTTGCCAATAATGTCCATTATTTTTAATTATTTTGTTTTAAGCCAATAAGAGGCTGCTCTTAAGTGAATTAAATAATTCATTGGCCTTATACCCGAGATTACTAATAGTCACATTGTAGAAGATGTGAAAAATGCCCTGCCATCTTTGGCAGCTCCTTAAAGTGCGTCCAAAATATATCTCACATGCCTTTTCCCCTAAAACTCCTCCTTTAGTTTAATATGACCGCAAAGATGCCAGTGTGAAAGATTTTTATTCCTTCAGCTTGTATATTGAAATATCTCTGCCCATTACTTAACATTTTCTGCTCGAGTTCTTGTTATGTCTAAATGTTTCTTGAATACGTTACAGGTACACTTGATAAAATATAAAGAACCGACATATTTTCAAGCGACTACAGAAATATATATTCCTTATGCGTACCATGAATTGAGGAAATCCGCCCTTTGGGTAATTCTACTCACAAACGTTGATAAATAAACAGTGGACATTATGTACAATGGTTTACTCATCTACACTTTTTCCAATAGCGAAGCACGTATTTCATTGTGTTAGGTGCGGGGAGAATGTCACAGCTGTTACCTCTTTTTTCCATCTCTCTGTGACAATCATCCCGCATACATAGTACGTAGAACTTTGCAGTCTAAATAATTTAAGACACACAAGGCAAGGCTTTGTCCATGATATGCATAACATAATAGTTCTGTGCTTCACAAAAGTCCACTTCCTCTATTGTGACGTAACTTTGTAACGGATTATTATAAAATGGTTGTAATTGTTGTTTTAAAAACAGTCAGTTTAATCATTTTTCAGAAAAAATGTCTAAACACAGTCTACATCGAGGGTCTTGTGGGTTTCTAATTTATTCATCTCTTTGAAAAAATAGGTTCAATCAATCTGAAAAAAAAGCATCGATCTCATTTGAGAAAATGTCTTTTCACCGATATAAACTTTTAAGTTCGGGAGCTATAAGAAGTTGCTGAGGAAACAGATGGATGAGTCTCTGTTTAAAGCTCAATTTGTACACTTTGGCACTGCAGCCGTTCCCATGTGGGACGATGCGTTGTTCCAGTGAAAGAACATTCTTTGTGTACCATTCTTGACCATTTCTCCTTCAATGTCTTTCAAACAGTTCCATAATAATGCATAATAGGCTCTAATCATTCTTTTACTTGGGAATCACCCCTCCCAAATAAATAAATGCACTGGCATCAGTTTCCATCGCTGTGACTATTCTTTCAACTCCAGTGTAATCCAAGTATTAAGTCGTGCGAGTAGCTATTAATCATCTTCTGTGCATGTACAGCGACGTTTAAACTCTTTTATCAAGAAATAAATAGTCTTCAGCTCTGGTGCAGAACGTCCACAAACTTCATCCAACTCGATTTTGATTAGCGTTGCCGCTCCTTCAAATGAAAATATTTCACAACTACTATTTCCTTTGTATGTTTATGGAAAACGCAATAGTTTTCGATTCAAATGGTATCAAACAATATAATGGTAACGCTTCAGACTCGAATTCGGGAGGTTCCGGGTTCCATTCCGAAAGTTATACCGCCTAGAATTGTTAAAACAATAGTTGCATTTAAAACACGGGGGCTCCAAATACAAGATGATAAACTGTTAAACTGAAATAATCAAACTAATTGACACCAAACGCATTTAAGCTAACCAGGCTGTTGCAGCAGGATTTAGCAGAAGTTAATACTTAGTGCACAAACCAAACAAAAATCATTACATCATTTTCAATCCTCCAATCGTTATTATTAATCTTTATTGCATGTTGTGCTTTGCTGTGCCAAGGTCCTGTTACACAAAAGTATGGTCTAATACATTACAAGTGTATGGACTTGTAACTTGTAGTTATTAGTAAAATTCTGTTCCACAAAGGTTTCTGCCACACTTGTAGTTTACAACTACATATACATACAAGTGTACAAGTGATTTTTCGTTGTTCTGTTCCACAGAAGTATTAGTTATTAGTGAGATACTGGTAATTTGTATACATTTCCCTGTAAATGTAGGAATATTGGTAACTTCAAATACTAACACAGCATTTATTATCTTTTTAATGATTTTGGGTGTCAGCTGACCCAAATATGCAAAGTATTAGCGAAAGTGATTATAATAATGAGGAAGAATATATATATAAAGAAAGATTAAATAAGTATTTTTGACCAATGATAAAGTTATATTAAGTGAAAATAAATTACGACTTATGATTAATATTGCCGTTTCCTGTTTCAAATGCATATTTCAGACCAGCATCTTAGTTAATGTATTTTTAAGGTTCTTGCTAAATACCGCGATTTCTTCTCATTGGACACAATTTTCCAGGTTTTTTGTTTATAATGAGAACGTCAAATAAATAAATAAAAAGGATTAAATGAGCTAATAAAATAATTGACCAAGCGCAATCGGGAAGCTCGATTCTTCTGCCATCTCTCGACGATTGAAATCGATACTCCTAAATGTAGCTGTAAGGGACCGTCGTCTCAAAGTGGATCATTACGCCTAAATATCGATAAATGTATAATAAAGTATTTAAATTATCGTTATATGTTAGAAAAAGTACAACACATTTAGCAGAAATGGCAATAAACCGCTCTGTAAATTAAAAATCCCAAAGGAGTGGACATAACCTAATTCAAGGTATGGCGACGCATGACAAACAGCTGTTCCTTCATCATTCTCTTATATGACGTCACTTGTAACTTTTTTACTAATACTGTACATATGTTGTACTTCTTTCGTGGAACATAAAATTACAAGGCCATACTTTACAAGAATTGTCTTAATACACTTGTAAGTATTAGACCATCCCTTGTAACATAGCCCAACTTTTAATATCTCGTATAACAGATGCTATAACTCCGTTATTAAAACTGCATGTTTTCTGAAAAGTCTAATATCCCAGAGGGAAGAGGGGGGGGGGCAAATTAATTGATTCCAGCTGGTGTATGTGTGCCATTCCTGACGTGACTTTTTTTGTAAGTGTTTTTAAAATATTTTTTTCAATTAATTTATTTTGTTGTGTTTTATTTTTATTTTATTCTGAAAATATGTGTGGTTTTATATTTATTGTGAAATATATATCTTGTTTTAAAGCTAACAGAGCTAGTCCATTATAAAATCATGTATGGTCTGTTGGACTCGTGCACACGTCAAAGTTTATTTGTATTGGTGTCACTGAAATAAATACACTTACTGCTACGCCCGTATCATGTGATAGATTCAAGGCTACCAAAACATGTGTGCGAAACATAAAAATGATACATGTTCATATTTGCTCTACAGAAAACCATACTTTTGGTTAAAGCGTATGGTATTGGGGATTCTAACCCACTCTCCTACGTAGAAAACACACATTTCGGATATAGCCGGATAGGCTTATGAAAACGCGATAGCTGAAATGACGTACAAATAGCGCAGACATGTGAGAAATGTTGTTTAACGCCCGTTTTTACTACTGAGGCACCACAGGCGGTGAACACTGATGATACATGAAATGATATATTAGGAGAGCATATTTTTTTAAGGAAGAAAACGTTCCAGGCCTAAGTTTAGGGTACTCCCCGGCATTTGCCATTTATGAGCACTGAGGAAAACCGAGAATAAACCTCAGTCAGGGAGGCTTAACGGCCTAGGCCACTCGTGGAGGTGTAAAATAACTTCATTGTATATTAATCATTATAAAAATTCTGTCAACGGATATTTTAACCTAAGTTTCATAGTTAGCAGTCACTCTGAATGTATTAGAATAAAATAAATTACCACTATCTTTCAGAACTCCCTTTACAGTGCGCACGTTTTTCTCGGAAGCTAATTGCGTGCTTTATGGCACTAATTTGTTCAGTCACCGCTCGGCTGGTAACACTTCGCGGCTAGTAAACATCTCTTGTAAAATAAATATTTGACTTTCCCCCAGAAATCAAGGAATGTTGGCTTCGAGTAAGTAACCACAAACAAAATTCGGTAAAACAAAATACTGTTAGGTTTCGCAAATGGAAACCTACTAATTAATGCTTTCCGAGAGTGGAACAAGTTAACGTCATTCCATTCCCTTTTATAGGAGTACTGTGTTCTAAGAACGCCCCTTGCAAGTATGTGCAGAGGCATTCAAAATTTAATAGCGGTAGTAAAAGCTTCCAAGTTTGCGAACGGTTTAGATTTTCATGTATGAAATACCTTTTTGAAGACACACCTGGGAAACGATAATCAACTGCACTTTTGCTAACAAAGTTCATAGTTTGAAGAACTGTTTTGAATATTTTATCTGTTCGTAGAATACAAACGCTATGTTAAGTATACACCACTAACGCTTTGTGAGGCAAGGATGTATGTGAATTGATTTTTTCTTGTCAAATCTACTTGTTTTAAATTATTGCCTAGGAATCATGCGATTTTTCACCTGTGTGCAATGAATAAACAAAGTATAAATAGACAACAGTAATAGTAATCGTTATTCGCAGGGCTGAAAAGCACAGCGGAGAGAGCCTAAGGTAGCGACTCGCACGCTATTAGCTAGATAATAACGCTTCATCATTAACGGTGCAATAGCTCAGGCGGTTAGAGCATCATGCTAAACTTTTGAAAATAATAGGTTCGAATTCTTCCATCCCCACCCTTTTTATTATGGTTATTTTTTATGCCGGAGTTAAAGGAGATTTGCCACAATTACAATGATTTACTCGTTAAACCACTGGGTCCACCGGCTTCTAGAATTTGCCCGAGATTAGCCTACAGATTAGGTTAATGTGTGTATATGAATTAGTTGCGAATTGGAATAAGAACACATTTTTCATCGTTACAGTATTTCACTCGCCTAATAATGGCCTCATTACAGTGAATTACCCGTCCCTATCCATTTCGAAAAGGAGGCGAGCGTAAGTTAAAATATGTTCGCACATTCCAACCAATAAATCGTTACAGAAAAAAGAAAGAAAGAAAAAGAGTCTTTGTGCCCCATCAAATTGGTCTGGTTAAATATTTTTAAAAAATGAATTAATGTTACCCCATCACAGAGCAAAAGTATGTTCCCTGCAAAAGTGTGTGTATCATACATTCAAATTTATGGTTCAGCATACGATAGAGTACAGACATAAAACGAGAGCCATTCATCATGCTAGTCAAAAATGATAGGAGACAAGTAAACATGAAAGTTAATGTTAATTTTCAGCACATAATTATCCAAAGAATATTGAGTTCCTGTAAACCCAATGAGGAAAAAAAAATTAAATGTTAATAATAATTATATTGATTTTTCAATCAAATCATTATTTAAGCTATTGTGTATATTGTTTATATTAATAATAGTTCATAATTATTTAGTACAAATATAGTGGAAACTATGCATTTTTTTTATTGATTTATTTACCGACATTCTTTAACATCATTTTTAGACTTGTTCTTTTTCCGAAGGAAGCCATACTTAGGATTTTTAAGCCCGAAAAAATCCATCGGTCCTGGCCAGGATCGAACCCGCGATCTTGGGTTTAGGAGGCAAGTATGGTAACCACTACACCACCAAGACCGACACTATGCATGTTAATTAGCAAAGATAAACAGCACGGCATTCCTTTAGATGTGCAGAACCGGAGTCAAATAAATATACAGAGAGAGATACGGCGCCCATCAGAGCGAGGCAATAAGACCCGCACGCAGACATGCCGTGAATCGAGCGTTGAGTTGAGTAGAACTTCAAACAAATTAACGCTTCGAGAGGTGATTTTTTTTTTTTCTTAGAGTGTACCGATTCTAACATACCGAGGAATATTAGGTAAATAATCCACAAGTCACATCTACTAACATAATAACAATCTCTTGTAATAAGAAAGGAAACAGTGGGATTGTTTGCCTCTATCTATACAGAACCCTTCGGGCATCTGTAGTGTGAGATAACAAGCTTTGAGCGAATATCAGGTTGTATAGAGAAAATCAATCTACACAACTTTGTGTCATAATTGAATGTATTTTGACAGCTGACATGCGCAAAAAAGTTTCAGTTTCAAAAACAAACACTTTGTGATTACTTTGCCTATGCCTCAGGAAGGCTCCTACAACGTTTCGTTTTAATAAACGAATTAAAAGTTGACTGTTCCTCTTGACTTTGGGTTCCGGTAATCTCTGTGCTTGTTTCCTTCCACTTCTTATTTCCTCCTTCATCCTTTGCTAACGGTTTCCCTCTCAGATCTGCCGGTTCTGCTTCCGGGAGACGGCTATCAGTGAACTCTCTTATCCTGACTTCCTTGCTTTGCCAAACCCTTCATCATTCTACTTTTTAATCCTTTTCCCTCTTCCTTCTCTGTCACTGCCCCTTTTTTTGCACTAGCAATGCGGCAGATGCTGTCGGCCAAGTTTTCATGTCTTATTCTTTGCGATTCTTTCGTCCGGAATACATAATTTGACAGATTTTATGCATGGATTCAACCAAGGCTGCTCTCAGTTGTAAGAGCCGGAAAAGGGGGTTGAATTATGTAAATGTAAAAAAGAATGTTTTCAATGAATTTTCATTGCGATGCTTTTCAAAGAGTGTCTAGCAGTTATCTTCGTTTATGTGTACTTAGTTATAATGGCACTAAATTACTTGTCCCATACAGGCAATTATACTTTATTCATTGAAAAGTATGTCAAAATTTCGGTCATGGTAAAGCTAAAAAAGATATCAAAACTCTTAAAAATGCAGTCATTATAATTTGTAAGTTTATAAAACTTCATTTCAGATTCATGAATACTTCTTGGGATAAACCTTTTTTTTAACTTACGAAATTTGCAGAAAATAAACATATAAATACAGAAAAAAATACCTTCTTTAAATGTCATTTTTTAAAATTTATAAATTTATAAATCAGGTTCATTTTTAAAAATTTTGAAAAGTCCGTCACGCTGTTTAAACGAATTTCTCACCTAGTAGGGTAACTTTAAAATTAATATAAAATTCAAATTATGCCCATTCTAATTAATGAAATGAAACTAGTTATGACATTACTGTGTAGTATTAGGGGACCAAAATTAGAAATCTTGCAATTTATAGGTATCAGAATAGAGATACCACATTTTTAGAAAATTAAATATATGTCCACTATTTTGATGATGTGATTCCTTGATATCATTTTACATTCATTAAAATAAAAAAAAAATAACAGAAAGTTTCGAGTGGTGTATTTAAATAGATGTTTATATTTTTCAATAAAACAAAAACATGTTACTATTTAAAAACAATTACAATATATTAAACAAATATACATAATCAACAATTAAGAATCGAATGTTTCACCGATTTTCGTGGCATTGAAATTTTACTTAAATACAGTAAAAGCGTAGAACGCAAACGTTTTCTGAAGGTTATTACAGATCGCTCTTATGTACAGATATAATTCTCAAACACATATTAGATTAATTTGGCACATGTTTTTGTTAAATACAAAGCAAATGCAACGATATAAATACAGTTTATATTCTGAATTAATTTGTCCATTTATTTTAAAACAATATAGAGAAAAACGCAAGGGAGCTTTTTACATTTTGGTTTTCAAATTTACCCCTATATTTTCTGAAAATATTTTTCTTGTTTTATTACATAGTATATACCGAAATTTATTGTGAAGAAATAAATATTCGTGTTGTTAGAGCGATTTGCAAATATTTTGGTTTCAGGTAAACGCCCGTTCCTAATGATCCAATTTCCCTTATTTTCAAGAACAATTTTATTTTATTCAAATGGTATATATGGAGTTTCGTTGCGAAAAACCAAATATTGTGGCCACTAAAGTAATTTTTAAATTTTGGGTTTCAGGTTGTGACAGGCCCTCATACCCACGCAGACCCGAAAATGAATATATTTATATCATTTAAATAGTAATAATTATTAAACATCTTATATAGCCTGTAGTAACAAGTAGAAACATTTCGGCTACCTGGACGATACCTCCTTGACGAGAGGGAAAAGGCTACCAATTGTAATCTCTTGTGCTGTCACTTATTGATAATGGCTCGAGCAATGGGCCTCTCTATTGGGACAAAGCTAAGTGCATGCAGGTGCCCGAATAGTTTTTTTTTATCTTTAGTTACTGGAGATGCTCCGAAATTCGTTAATAATAGAAAAAGGAACAGTGTTGGTGATGACGTCATCTCATCGAATGATCATGAACTCCCCAATGAGGAGTCAAAGAGTTGATGAATTTTTAGCGAGCGCGTTTGCGAGCACAAGAGCTTGTATTTCAATATTTGAAGGCTCAGAATCCGTGGTCGCTATTCTGTGAACCCTGTAAGCTCTCACGAGCACGTAGGGATACTTTGAATTTAGTGTATAAGTGGAAGACGACGAGGTACAAAACAGTATTCGAATTTCCAGAACGCAGTCCGAGGGACAATACAGTAATTACACGGATGCAGTCCCAGATGCAGGGGGAAAATGTAGAAAAGAGGCACACAGTGTAGTATTAGGGCGGTAGATGCAATTTCAGGCAGCGTATGTAACTCGTGGAGTTAATATCAAACAGGTAACTAACCAAGTAGCCCTTAACAAAGTATCGCGTGAATAAACACTTCTAGGCGGTGAATAAAGCAAATTGTCGTGAGATTTGAACCCTCCCCTTTCATCTCCCTTCCCTCGTGGCCACGAGAGCACAAAATGTGACTTTGGGCCCCTCAAAGACCCGGGGTACGAAGTGGAACCGCTTGGGCAGATATCCAACAACTACACCAACATAATATTAAAACCCCCTATTCCTAATAATCCGATTTCACCGATTATAAGAAATGTTTTTCCTTATTTGATTTAAACGATATGCTGAGTTTTGTTGTTAAAATAAATGGGTGATTTTTAAATTTTAGGTTTCAGGTAAAAACCCACTCCTAATGGCCCGATTACCTGATTTTCAGAAAATATTTTTCTTATTTTATTTCAATAGTATATCCCGAGTTTCACTGCGCAAAAACAAATATTAATGCCGTTAGAGCTATTTTAAAATTTTTGGTTTCAGGTAAACCCTCCCTTCTAATAGCCCGATTTCACTCATTTTCAGAAACTGTTTTCTTGTTTTATTTCAATGGTATATACTGAGTTGACTTTATAGATTGTGGCCGCTAGAATGATTTTTAATTTTCACTTTAAACCTCACTCGTTTTCCAGATATACTCACACTCAAATGATTTTCGGAAACGATTGTTATTTGTTTTAAAGGAATACACCTTGTTTCGTTGAGAAAAAGGTAAAAATTGCGCCCACTAGAGCTTTAACACACGCGTGCAACTTATTTATATATATTTAAATTTTGTTCAATGTGATTTCCAATGCCTAGTAGATAGGATCGGTTGAAGAAATCAAAAATCGTTTCATGGGTACATCCGCAATAGCCTCCTTCGGAATTCTCTGAAAGTCAAAACAAATAAATACGCACGCATCGTGGTAATTCTGTTGCCAGTAGAGAATAAGACTTCAATATATTTTCTAAAAGAAAATCCGCGTACTAACATGCAAACCCTACTTTACCGCCAGGAGACAGTAGTAGCATAAAGCTCAGTAAACGTGGCAGCGATTGCGTTTTGAAATACACAAGAAATCTTGTCCGTGGTGACTGCAGCTGCGATTTCGAGTGGAATTACAGTAGGCAACACGTGTTTTCAACAGTATCAGGGAATGGTATGAGATATTTTCGGGATGAAGACCGTTCAGCGCCTCAGCTACAGATGTGAGTAGTAGTGCTTGTGATAGCAATAGCATACATCAAAATTGCAAAATTACAATGAAACTTCAGCACACTAAGCCCGTTCGATTCAACAGAAAGTTAAGATTTAGTGTTAAATATAAGTATATATAACAATGAAATTGAAATATGTAAATGAAATTACAGTAGGAATGTTGCACACACATCATCATCATCATCATTTCTTCATGGATTAAGTCAATTCCCCTGTTTCGGCCTCATGTTTCCCTCCATCTACTCTTCGATCTTCCAATATCTCTTTTCTCATAAGGTTGATAATCATATGTCATTTTAGGGTATTTAGTTTTATCCATCCTCTACAAATAATTTCTCCATCTTTCTCTTTATCGATTTGTTTTGTCATTAATTGGAGAAATACCTAATCCTCTCTATTTCTTAATTTTGTCAATTATTACACATTCTTTAATAGCCCTAACGTATCTCATTTCTGTAGCATTTATTTTATCCCATTCATTTTTCTTTATCTCCATGCTTTGCAAGCATACGTTAATGTTGAAATTGCAACTGTTTTGTAAAAATTTAAACTTGTTTCTTTTCTTGTTTCTCTTTTTAATTTTCCTGCTAATATTCCATAATTGTTCTGAAATTTACTTACTTTATTATTATTATTATTATTATTATTATTATTATTATTATTATTATTATTATTGGTTGTATTGATATATTGATATATTACATTCTAAATAGTTAAAGTTTTGTAACTGTTCCAGCACTAAGTAATTTATTACTATTTTAAATCTACGAGAGTGCTTTCCTTGAAAAGCCATTACTGTTTTAATGGTTGAGATTTTGAGTCCATATTTTCATAGCATATTTCTCAATTCAACTTTTTTTTTTTCTGCAAGTCGTTTTCTGTTTATTGAATTATTATATCATCAACTAAGAGTAGCACATTCATTGAATTATGTGTTTAATGGAATTTCTGAAGGTATTTTCTCATTTATCTCACTAAAAATTTTGTAAAACATTACATTTTCATTGTAAAGATAAATATTATTTTATAAATTCATTCAAAGATAAATACAACCCGTGCTGAGTATATGAATAAAGATATAAAATATAAGAAATACTAAAAAAAAAAGAAATCAATATTAAATTCATCTGTAAGTCAATACGAACAGTACGATATTCCTATAATAACAACGAATAAATGATGTCAACTGAGAACTTAGTGTTTCAGTGTAGCCTGCTTCTCTCTGACTCAAACGAGTCACAAAATTCCAGGATTTCCCTGAAATAAATATTCCTAATGCCGAGACAAAGGGGCATCCAACTAAGAAATTAAATAATTACTTAATTTCCTCCTCCTTATCTCACGAGTAACGACCGCATCCCACGTACGGCCCCTCATCACAATCCAAACACGTACATATTTATATTAAACATTGTAGGAATCGACCACACCCTTGTCTTAAACCACTTTTAAATATTATTTCTTCTAAAAATCCTATATTTCCCAATTTAATATGGAATTAATTAGACAGTGTCATCTCAGAGCTATTAGTGCTATCAACCCACTTTTTGTTACGACACTTGTTTAGAGGAGAATTTTGAAAATTCGGATATTTTTTGAACAGAACTTAGTACATCAATACATCTTGATACAAAACAAACTGGAAATAATCGTACGAGAAAAAATATGAATATTTAAAATATAACAAAGTGTTCAATTAAAGAAATATATATTGCATGCCTCTTCACTAAGGCGTGAACTGAAATTGTGAATGGGTTTCAAGGATGTGCGCTCATTTTAGTTCAGTATGCGCGCAAGATGGAAATGCACACAGTGCAGGCTGCGTTGATGCACGTGTTAGAATGTGACTTGCGCATATTAAGCATAAAAGATCCACATAAAATAAAGTAGAAAATTTATTTTGCTCGACAAGAGCCGAGTATGCTCATTTTTTGTTGGTTGAACGACGACTTTTTGGAAATTATACAAAATTACGCCAACATTTCAGGCTGGCTTTGCAGTTGTTCTATACGAAGTTAAATATTGTCCACATTACAAAATGTGTGTACTGGAACGCGTGTATTCCCAGAGGAAAAAGTAGACCTTGCAGCAAGGTAAACTGAATTATTTTTCAGTTTAATCCACTTCAACAGCAAATATGCGTTTCCCAACGTTCTGAAAAAAGTAATATTTAAACTAAAATTGTGACATACAGACATTGCGAAAAGAGTTTCTGTATAAACTTAAACCATGATCTGTTTTAATATATGTATAATCCGCAGCTTTTCATAAATCCTATTTGAAATGATATCTGTTTTTTAATCATGTATTATCTCTCGTAAATAGGGACACATGCGTAATAGTGAAAAACCAATACAACAACTGTACCAAAAAGTATATTTTAATACTTTTAATAGGATAAAACAGGATATTATCTGTGATAAAATTAATTATGCGTTAGAATACGCACTTCAAATACAGCAAATACATCTGCATGAGATTTCAAAAACGTACATGAATGTTAGACTATATACGAGAGATAAGGCATAAGTAATGGCAACTATTTATTTTTTTTTTCAAGAACAAGTGACAACACGAAAAATTTAAGATATATGATTGAAAGTGTATGGAATATACTTCCGAATGTACAGTTGGGTTGGGCAGAGTTGCGTGTCTCAGCACGCCCCGAAGTTCAGTTGGTGGCCAGGAATAGAGGTCATTGCTTTTGTCAGAATTCCTTTTTGCTCTTCCAGCTACATTCTGTCCCATTTGAAGGTTTCTGTCCACCTCGCCACTATTCGATAGAGGAAGACACGCGCACCCAGTGCTTCCCGTAGCTCTGTGTGGCATTGTTGCCGCGGAGAAATACTATTGTAATATACGCACGTTGTTAATTCTTCGTGACCTGCAATCCTGACCCACTGTCGCTCACTAACTGAACTCCGAGGCGTGCTGAGACACGCATGTCTGCTCAAATGGCTTTATTTGAAAGTACATCCCATACACTTTCAATCGTACATCTTATTTTTTCGTGTTGTTCCTTGTTCGCAAGAAAAAAAACAATTGCATGACTTATGATATCCGTCGTATCTTATAAGTGATGGAAGAGCAGCGGAGATGTGCCGCCAGGTTTCCGATACTTTGTGATGTCGAATTTAAAAGCAATTAAAATAATTTCATTTTACATTTATCAGAGAAATGTGTCCAAGAACTTAGACATATTTCTTTTACAAAGGATTTATTGGTTTACGCTCTACAATAAAAGATTTGAGCTATTAATGAGAAGCTTGAGCTTGTCGTTTCCTACACAAAAATTCAATTTATGGTGAAATGAAGACCAACACATGCTTTTCCTGTTCAACTGAGAAAAGTCTTTCGCATTTCTTGTTTAATATGTTTTTATGTGTTTCTTATAATTATTTTGTGTTTGTTAGTACCAAAAAGTCCAGCTCGTACAAATAGGTGATTGAAAAATGTAGGAGGACATTAACTACTTTCACTGATATTACTGATTACTCCTTCAGTAACATCCAAAACTTGAGAAATGATGTTTCACCACATTTCTGTTAAAGTATTCGGTCTGATTGAAGTTCTGCGTTGCTGCTCTTTCTTGGTTCTAGAGGACTACGTACCCAGTCATAGTTGGTGGCAGTGAGGTAGGGAAAATGTTGTGCCCGGTTACAAGCATTTTCACGAGCTAGGAGATAATTTTAAATCAGTTTTGATGTTACTGACTCATCCTCAGCTGTTCTTCTTATTAAAAATTCATTCTGAACCTAAGTACCTGTCGTTCTGTCCTGGAACATGGGCGCCTCCCATGAGGGCATCTTCAATTACAAAATAGAATTTCAGGGTCTGTTATTTCCCGACAAAGGAACATATAGCCAATTCATCACTTCCAAAGTCACCTGCAAGCAAACTAAGTAATTTCTTCGGCATGAAATGATCTATGATGTTTTACAAGGACCTTTTTTGTCGGGTATAGAGTTTCTTAACGTGCAGGAGAATTTACGCTTAAGATTTTTACATCCAGAAAAAGTGCCGGGTTTGAACCTGTGAACCTTAAGTCCAGAGGACCACTGAGGCCGACAATACTGAACTTTTCTTCTTTAAAAAATCGCAATTAACACAAAAATACATATAGCACATGCTAGACTACCAACCAAACACAAAACATGCCAGAGCACGGACAAATGGATTACGGCTGCAAGCTTACAAACAACGGACTGCCGTTCAGACAGGCTGTTGACGCGCAATACAAAGTTCCCGCATTGTTGCCAAATGGCACATTGTTGTTCCTTGAGAACGCACTTTGTGCCATAGCTGTCGTAGGTCAAAAAAATTCTGGAAAGATAAATGTTTATTTTACCTTTGTACAATTACATAAAGTTATGCATTCCTAAATTTATATTTTCATTTTAGTATTTATTTGTTTTACTTATAGTGAAGTATTTAGCATAAATAAAAGCTCTTGCTCCATAAAATAACCGGTAGTTTCAATATTTTCTAGTCAAACAATAACTAAATTTATTCATTCTATTTAATAAATCACAGAATTAATTAAATTTATAATTAATGATCATTAAAATATTTTCAAGAGCATGTACCTTAAGCAGTACATCTTCAAACCATTCAGTTCCTTACCAGAGATGCAACTCATATCAGCTAACTTTTGGGACTTCACAAGGGAAAATATACTAAGAAAAAATACCTTATTTATATAAGCCATCTATTATTTTCTTTAATAAGCGAACTATATTTTGGTAATAGAAGAAAAATTTTATCATAAAGGAGGCTAATCTAGCATAAAGCAGTGTAAAATAATTTCGCACTATAAACTTGATTAAATGCCAATGGATATTTTTTTTTTTTTTTTTTTTTTTTTTTTAACGCGCAGAGTGAAAATTCCTCAACGGGATATCTACGTGACAATTGTTTCTTGCAGAACGAAATAAAACATTCCGTACTTGGCATAGTTCTTCTACCTAAAAGAAGTTTCATTATCTCACAGCGATTGGCATGTGTTCTAAAAAAAAGGACATCCTCTAAGGATGAAGGACAGCGACAGAGAGGGGGGGGGGCGGTTCGTGGGTGATTCTCGATAGTGATAAAGATTATAGGAACTGTTTTTCTTTTAAGTATTACGCTATATCAGTAACCCTCTACGACATTCTACGTCATACCGAAGAAAGAATAATTTATTGATACAAGCACTTAATAATATTGCCTTCTCATTCTCGGGGCGTTAAACAGACGACAAAAGGTATATAGAGTGGTCCATATAAAATGTTACAAGCTATTATAACTGAAACGCGCCAATAAAAATAAATGTCTTTTTTTTTCTGAAAGTATTGAGGACGGGGCTTTCATAACAGCACCATGGCCTACTTAAATGTTCCTCTTATGGAACTACGGAAGAGGGGGGGGGGAGGTGCAGGAATGTAACTTGATAATTTTAAATAGAACGATCATATACTCCTAAGCAAATTTTGTTTAAAACAGTTGTTCAAAAATTAAATCTTAAAAAATCATAACACGCTAAAAATTTTTAGAATAAATATATAAATAATAAGCCGAACCATTAACTTCCATAATTTTATTAAATTCTCAAAATAAGTTGCATCAACTTCTAAATATTCCGCTCCTCTTTTTCGGTTATTTTCTCGTGACACTTCCTAACATGCATGGAGTGACAGTGACATTAGCTTATCTTTGTTGAAGGTATTGTAAACATAACCTCATAAATTGTATCTTAAGGGCGTAAGGTCAGTAGTCGGGATAGCCCTACAACAGGCCCATCACGCCCAATCCATTTATCATGGAATTTGTTGTTAAATAATTCACATGCGCTTCTTCAGAAGTGTGGCGGTGCACCATCTTCCTGGTACCACATTTTTCCCCTCCACGTAGAGGAATATTTTTCAAGAGGGTAGGTAGTTAATTCCTGACAAAACGACAGTAAGCAATAGTTGTGTCTATGCCTTATAAAAAGTAAGTTCCTGTGATAAATGTCATATCAAACATTTAAAGACCTTTGATGCTGAAATGACACAGATCCAATCCATTTCTGGTTTATATATGCCCAAAATTCATGTTATGTTTTTCATTCTTCCCAGTGTTAGGAAAAATTGTCTCATCAGAAAATAATACTTTAGTCAATGCTGGGCTATTCTCTGCAACAGCTCCATATAGCCATTGACAGAACAGCACACAGAGTTGCTGTTATTGTGTGATTTCCTAAAGTAGGCAGATAGAGCGCGAGCAATGCTTGACGCTACCGCGGGAACGGCCAGCAGCGCTATGTCGGCGGAAGCGGAGAGAGTTTTCCCCTCTGCTGTGCGAGGCTTCAGTGTGAGTTGAAATCTTGCGCAAGTAACACACCGCCGACATAGGAGCCAGCCTCGTTGGCCGGCCTCACGTCCCAAAACCGATTGCGTGAAGGATTGTTCATCCTGTATAATAAGAATGGTATTTCTGTTGCTGTATAGAAGTGCAACCAGTTTAGTAAAAGTTAACATGGCAAACAAGATGCACTTGATTTTGAGAAACTCTTTCAGACATACCGCCATTGAATGGTCTTCCTCAAATGGATTTTTCAGTGTAAGGAATATTAAAAGAGAAAATTTATTCACTGAAAGTTCATGATGTAAAACTTTTAAAGGAATGCATTCTGTCTGAATCCCAAAGCTTGGTCCCCAATAAGATGTGTGTTACTGTATTTTACACATTTTGTGTTTGTATTGAAAAGGAAGGAGAATATTTCGGGCATCTAACCAGCACCACCCTCCTTGCTAATATAATCCATTTGAGGTTGTGTGGGCTCATATAAAGCAGGACTTTCACGCTCAAAGATGTAGAAAGTATTATTGAAAAAAGAAGCAGGAGGCGAAGAAAATTTAAAACCTATGATTATGAGCTTACAAGACTCAGATGGTGAGGACATTGACCCTGAAAATGACGACAGTACATATCAATGTAGATCTACAAGTACAATGTAGTTAGAAGATAGATGAGGACTAGAACAATTAGCGGTCTGCAAAGGGGACAAAACTGCTTAGAGGCATATTGTCAGGAATGAGGAATGGCAGTCAATGAGAAGAAGACCAAAACAATGACATTCAAGCACGCAGCGGTGTACAGCAAGAAAGAAAGGTGAGAGTATGTGGGTCAGTCATTAGAAAATATGTAAAAATGCACATATTTGGGGAATCATTTTAGCTATGAACGATAGCTGGGCAAAGCACATAGGCAACGCATAATGCAAGCGCATTTTAAAAAATAAAGAAGCATTAAGGAGTTTGCTAA
>CM060844.1:31722500-31727500 GCA_030762175.1 Metallyticus violacea | reverse complement strand
TTAATATTTGTCAAAGTAATGACCGTTGGATGCAATAAACTTGTACCAGAGTTTCTGCCAATCTTCAAAGTCGCGTTTTTTGACAGGTCCTTCACAACCCCCTTCACAACATTCACCACTGTTTCCCGTGCATTATCGTGCGGCAGTATCCAGTTCATTGCATAAAAATATCCCATTTTGCTTGTGATATATCCTTTCAGAGTTTTCAAGACATCTCCGTATTATTCCTCAGTTACAGTTGTGTGTACAGACAGGTAGGACATGCTGGTAAACCTTTTCATAAATATGGAAAAATGAGATAGCCTTATCTTTCGGTTTTACCCCGGAAACGATTTTTGAAAATAATCTTCAAATCTCCATCGATTCTATCTACTAGGCACCGAAAATGACAATGAATGTGTGTGTGTGTGTGTGTGTGTGTGTGTGTGTGTGTCCTTTAACGCTCTAGTAGTATTTTTTTGTTTTTTCTCAATCAATTAACAAAAGATTTATCGAGTTCGTTAACCTGCAAAAATGAACCATTTAAATGAACCAAAAATTTAAAAAAAAAATTAAAAATTACGCTACCAACGCAATTTTTTCTAAACCAAACACAGTATATTTCTTTAAAAAAATTTATAAAACTAGTTTACGAAAACCAAGACAATCAGGCCATTAGGAATGGGGGTATACCTGGAAACCAGTGGAGGCTAAAGCGAAATTTTGAATCGCTCTAGCGACCGCAGTTTTATTTTTTTAAAAGAAAATTCGGTATATGCTAGTGAAATAAATTACGAAAAATTGTTTCTGAAAATAAGTGAAATCGGATATTAGGGGGTTAACCTGAAACCCAAAATTTAAACATCGCTCTAGTGGATTTAATATTTGCTTTTTTTCACAATGGAAAGCCCTTTATACTATTTAATTAAAATAAAAAATATATTTTTGGAAAATAAGGGAAATCGGGCCGTTAGGAGTGGAGATTTACCTGAAACCCAGAATATAAAATTCGCTCTAGCAACCTCAATATTTGTTTTTTCACAACAAAATTCGGCATACGTCATTTAAATTAAACAAGAAAAATACTTTTTAATAATCAGTGAAATAAAATTATTAGGAGGGAGGTTTACCGGAAATGCAAAATTTAAAAATCACTCTATGAGCATCAATATCTGCTTTTTCGCAACCAAATGAAACATTTAAATAGCACGAGGAAAACATTTCCTGAAAATCAGGGAATTGGGCCATTAGGGCACCAATATTTGTACCTTCATAACAAAATTCGTTATATGTTGTGTTGTTTGCTCCCACGGTCGAAATAATGTAGTAAAGTTTCCTCAACAGTGATTGCCTTTAAAAGAAACATCGTCCTTTCAACATATTTAACTGCATGTAAATCTGCACGCGAACGTCCATTTGTTCATGAATCAGTAGTCTTGGGTATTGATTTTTAACAACGGAACACGAGTTCTAACTCTGCCAGAAGGGCAATCACGGGCCCAGAATCGAAAGCAATTACCTCAACGATAAGCGAAATCCCACTTGATGCAGAAACACGAAGAGAAGTGAAAATAGTAGGAAAAAAGTGGCACTTACTAGAAAAGAATGTCTCGAAGCTTTCAGAAGAAAGGGCATAAATGGATTCCAGGACCGCATAATGAAAGCACACAAGCCTTGTGCCCAGAGGTTACGGTGTACTCCCACATTGTGAAGGTAATGTTTTTCATCATTTGTATGCACCAATTTACAATTTTTTCGCAGTTATAAACATAATTTATAAAGTGGTAGATAAGACGGTGGTAGAAATGACTGTCAAACATTGACTACGCGCGTCACATCTTGCTGAAAATGTATCATAAATCGTTACTTAAGTGCAGCTTGCAGCAACGAATTTGGTATTTGCAATCCATCGGAGAACAGAGTGTTGGCGTTGATACCAAGTTGGCAGCAACTAGAAGTATTTTGTGTAAAACTGGCAATCATGGTCATATCTTTAGATTGTAGCTGTCGCTAAGAACAAGGTTAACGCAAAGTAGTTTATGATACTGGAGCCAAACAATTGTCAATTATTGTTCCGAATCTTGTCAAAATGTCCATATATGGTTTTATCTTTACGGCGGCATGAGCTCATTCATCTGAGCCGCAGAACATTCATCACCCTTAGCCGGGGTGCCTACTTAAATTCAAATTTGGTGAGTAATATCCGCTGACAGAGTAGAGGATTCATCGTATTTTGACGGAAGTGTGACAGTACATTTTAAAGCAATGATTGAGCAATTGAAGCGTCAAAGATACTTGTAACATGACTGACTTTTGCCTTTCATCATAATAATTCGTAGCGTTAATCCAAATTTTCTTTGTCAAATGCTTTATTGGGGTAATGCTCAATGAATTCATCGTCAGCATCTTAACATTGATAGCTCGTATCAAAATTTTTTCTTTGAAGCATCCAGCTGTATCTGATTTATGAGAATGAACTTGTACAACCAAAAGACATTTCCATCTTCAAGTAAGAAACTAGCAATGAATTCCCTAGGAAAAAGTAAAGTATTATGAATGTCTGATACTGTATTTAATATTATTATTTGTTGTATTGCCACCTCGCTGAATTCATATTGCCTTTTTATTTCCTCTCATTCTCTCTTTCTTTATTATGACGTTCTATTTACTGATTATTTCTCGAAAACTGTTTCCATCGCTAATTGGTTAGAGTATGTAATGGAGTTCATTCTTTATTGATCTAAATAGATATCGTCATCGCACTGACCTGAGTGCTTTCCCTTTCACTGACATCAGAGAGTTGATCGTGAGCTGTTTTGAGGTAAACATATTTTGACTTCTATCTAGAAGACCGGGTTTGCTTGTATTTGAACAAACAAAACCGCACCAAAATAAAGTTGTTAGGCATGTACTTACCTCTGAATTCAATGGTGATATTCACTATTGTGTAAAACACCGCAGTAATGATCAGTGGAGATAAGTACCACAGTCTCTATTGGCTTAGTAGTAGACAAGGGAAGGGTGACTACGGTGTCCTCTAGTGAGCAACTGTGGCGTTTTATAGAAAAATAAAGGGCTTAGAATAGGATTTGGGTGTCATTTTATTTGTTGAACTTTGAGGGTTGTGCTGGATAGTCTCATTCTGGCAAAAAACGCACACAAATGAAATCTGGCACGAGAACTGTTAATAATTTTAAATTAATGCACTCTACACTGATAATAGCATAACGTAGAGGCGTCATGCATATTAATTCTGTAATAAACAGAGCTCGGAAGTTAGGCAAAATGCCTTTTCTATCTGGGGGGATATATTTTAGAGTTAGATCCCCACACCCTCCAGTGATATTCGTTAGAATATTTCAATAATAAAATAAGCATTTAAATATTATTCCCGTAAACTTGGCTTACAAAAGTGTAATAGTTGTTTATTTTTATTATGAATACTTAACCTTTTCAAGCCACCTTGCAAGAAACGAATGTCGATTGTCAGTAATGTCAATAGAGAGACCCAAATGCGGTTTTAGGACTATTTCAGGAATAGAATAGAAATAAAAGTAAATATATTTGAAATTCGCCCACAGAATGTTAAGAATTGTCTAAAATATTACACTTATTTATGAATAGCTACTTATTCAGAAACCGTGAGACGAAAGTCGACTGTTTCGATCGCTACCGTTCGATTTACTAATACCAACTGAAAAAACCAAAACAAAGATAGTATCTTACCATTCTAACATGATATTAAAATAAAATAAAATCTATTATTGTTGCTTAGGCAGATATTAGTATATAATTTACAAAATGGTTTCAGACTGAATGAACAGGCAAAAACAATTACTTGAGTGAATACACACTAAATTAGTTAAATTATAGCAGACTGATTGATTTCATTTATTTACGGACGCTCTTTAACACCACACGTCATCAGCGTCCCATTCTATTCAGGGCGTGAAACGGCCGACAAATTTTGTCCAGAGGCCTCTTCTTTCATGCTTGTGGTTCTTTTTCGTGCCGTAAATGTACGACACAGGACCCACGGCTTTACTTCCCTTCCGAAGGAAGTCATACTTAGGATTTTTAAGCCCAAAAAAATTCATCGGATCCTGGCCGTAATCTTGGGTTTAGAAGGCAAGTATGATTATCACTACACCACCAGGACCGACAAATTACAGCAGAAAACCCAGAAAAGTGGTCAGTGTTGTCAGAAGTGGTCAAGAATTGTATAGTGGTATATAGAATTGGCTACAGTAGATTTTGATGATGTCACATAAGTGAAATAGTCATTATTATAATCATCATTGACAACTTTTCTTAAAAATAGTTATTACCGTGCACTCTTATCCCGCGTTTTTAACTGCAAATTGTAGAGTTCATACGCACCAAATTCGGATGGTGCCAGAACTATGGGTGAACATATCGAAAATCTGATTGGTGTTTTGAAGTTTTAAATCTTTACCAGATAAAATTTGTGTTTATGAAGTTCAAACACAATCAACAATAATTAATGTTGTTCTAAACAATAGAATGGGTTGGCTGTAGTCGGTACGACACTTTGACCTTGAACACTAATATGTGATTCTTCCCATCTTGAAATTAGAATTCGAGATAAAATATTAATTATCTGTATTAATTCACTCTGATATCCAAATAAAAGACTTGAAGTTAATTATAAACTAATATCCTTCAAAGTTAAAAATAGATCTATCTAAGTGTTAATAACTCTTCCTAACTTATACCTTTAGAATTGCATTCTAATGTAATAAATGAATATAACACTTGATAAAAGAGATTAATTCTTTAGTTTGTTCTCCCAAACAAGGCAAGGCTGGTATTAGGAAATAGGTTAAGTGTAGTATGGCAGGTATTGCCACTGGCTACGAGAATAAAAATTAGTTTCAAGTCCAGTTCTGTTTGGCCTGTAAAGTTAATGCTTCCTGCCGATTGGCTCTTGTCCTTGTTTTGATCCTGACGGCTTGTTTTAATGGAAAGCTACTTGTTAAATATTAAATCTAGATACTGGG